>JACEFO010000116.1:0-22058 GCA_015342445.1 Digitaria exilis
GAAACACTGATAGCCGGCTCCAGGGCGAGCTGGCTGTTGTGCATTTTGCCTCGGCGCCTGCTGCTGCTGCGGCGGTGGAGGGAAACGGGGCGCGTTAGGCTGTGGTGGCCTAGCAACCCATCCACCTCCCTGAGGTGCCCTGGACTGTCCTTGCGGTGCAGCCGGGGAAACTAAGCGGAATCTCGGCGGCTGCACGCTCGAAGGTCCAGCGGGAGTCTTCCTCTTCTTCTCCGCCTTGTGCACCATGTTGGCGTCTTCCTGGGCGATGGCAAGGTTCACGAGATCGCCGTACGTGGCAGCACAGGTGGTGGCCAACTGTGCCTTCAACTTGGTGTTAAGGCCACGTCGGAACCTCTCTAACTTCTTCTCGTCGGAGTCGGCGTGATGACCCGCGTATGGGCACAGACCATTGAAGGCCTGGGCGTACTGGAGCACTGTGCGGGTACCCTGGGTCAGAGCCAAAAATTCATTCAACTTCTGCTCTACCAGACCGGCCGGAATGTGATGAGCCTTGAATGCAGCCTTGAACTCATCACACTCAACCACATGACCCTCCTGCTGCAGGGCCAGGTAGTTCTCCCACCAAAGGAGAGCTGGGCCGCGGAGCTGCTGCACCGCGAACACGACCTTGCGGCTGGAGGTGCAAGGCGTCGCCAGGATGGCGAACTTGGACTCGACGGCTCGAATCCAGGTATCGGCCTCCAAGGGCTCATCAGCTCGTGAGAATATCGGCGGGTGCGTTGCCAGAAAATCCTCATATCTGGCCACCTGAGGCTGAGGGGCCCCTTGACCTCCCTGCTGAAGCATCTGCTGCTGCATCATTTGCTGCTGATGCTGCAGGTTCCGAAGAATCTCCGTCTACGTGGCGTACAACTGCTGCCACGTCGGAGGTTGCTGCGGTGGAGGAGGTGGTGGCGGCTGCTGCTGCCCCTCTGGCCCCTGCTGGTTAGCGTTGGAGCCACTAGCGTCATGACCGCTGCGGGTGATTGCCATCTGTAGTAGGTACTTGTATTAGCCACATTTCATAAGCTTGCATCCTGAATGACAAGATAGAACGTGACAATAGATTGAAGTGTACTGCGCAGAATGACATGTCAACACACACAGTTCGGAAGAAAAATCATATCTCCCAACAGGAAGCAAGTCAGATGCTCCATTTTGGTTAGTAGCTCGAAAATTTCATGCTCTACAACTTTCATGTTGGGCTAAGTTTCAAATTCGGACTGGAACTAAGCCGAAAAATTCAATCTCTAGCTCTCTGCGTTTGCTGTTTTTCAGCAGGCCGAGCTGTAGTGTTTTGGTTGCCATTTTTATTTCGCTTAACCAATAGGGTTGCAATTTGGTGATCATTTTGTTTGACAAATTACAAACAACTTTGTAGTTCACATCACAGCCCAGAAATGAATGGAAAACCCATCAATAATTAAAACAAGTTTGGCTGCAGAATGTTTTCAATACAGCTATCACAACTTCACCAAGTTTTGACCACACAACCACATCATTAAATTACATTGCCACCAAAGATAAAAGGGGGAGCTCAACTCCATCTAGCCTATTACAACATGAAGCCAAAATTTAGGCCTAGCGGAGGAGTACTTGCCACTACTACTCTAGAAATCATCTAAGTTATTAGCGGTAGCCTCGCTGCCCATAGGCGAAGGTGGAGCTGGAAGGGGCGGCATGTCATCCTCGGTGTCCATGTCGGAATCGGGGGCCTCTCCTTCTCCATCCCCTCCTTTTTGCTCAAGAAGGTGCTGAGCATCATGGGCGGCAAGCATAGCATTGGCATGCTCCAAGGTACCGTGTACCTCCTCAAGTTCATCCCTTGTTTGTGCTAACTCATTTTGGGTGTTGTTGTGCGCAATGTGGAGGTCATTCAATTGCCTCTCCAAGTCAGCAATCATGGCATCTCTAGTGGTCACTTCAATGGACAAGGAGGTCCTCTCAACCCCTATGTCACGGGCACGGGCGGACATGTCCATAGCAAGATTGAGCATCTCGCTCTGCGACCGTCCAAGAAGTGCCTGCAAACGGTGATAGGCTCGTATCCACCTCATCATCAACGCGGCTGCAGCGACGGGGTTCTCCGCCATCCTCAAAGGGGAGCTAAGGTAGCGTCTCATCCAATGGGGATCATCTGGCTGGGTCGGTTTGAACAACCCCAGTAACTGGTGCTCTACCAACTCCTGGTTTTGAGCAACAAAGGAGCTAATGCCATTCAAGGCGGCTAGCTCACACGTCGTCTCCATGTGGTGTCCGTGAACTTCCACCGTCTAGGTGGGGGAGCTAGGACACGGCGGGTGGCGATATACCACCAAACGCACACGGGAACGAGTCACATCGCGGTCTCGGATGATAGTCCTCTCATACTGTGGCGGTGTAGGGTAGTCAAGCGCCTGTAAAACCGACCACAAGATGCTAGGGAAGCCTTCCCATCCCAAGCAATCAGAGAAGGACACATCGTTGGGGTAGCTGGCCAGGTCAGCGAGGGCGTCCATTCTGAACCAAAAGAAAAAGGGCAAGGGTGAGAACCGGTTAGCGCCAAAGAAAACAAAAACAGATTCTGTTCAGTGTAGTAAAAATTATAAAACTCAAAACCTACAGGCTCAAAAATTCCCAAATTTGGCCAGAACATTGTTTAAGTAATTCTTAACAAGTTTCATGTTGGAAGTTTAAGCAGAAGCTGTCGTTAAGATGGTGTGAAAATTCGATTTTTATCTCACTGTTCCCAGAAATTTCCAGCAGACAGGGGGGTTACCATTTTTAGCATAACTCCAGTTTTACTGAACCATTTTCGTTGAAATTTCTACAGCATATACTTCATAATATTTATGACAACTTTCATGTTGAACACTTTTTCATTTGACAACGTTTTCAGTTTCGAAACATTGGTGCAATCAGACTGGTCCCAGCAGGATTTTTTTCGGGTTGTGATTTGAATTTTGACGGCGGTTCGATTTGGCCGTGTGTTAAAATTCGATATTAATTCAGCGAGATGCAATGCATGAGCGGCCTATTCGTTCTCACCAACACACATGCCAATAACTTTTGGCCTACGAAGTTAGTGCCGGTGGCTAGGCAATATCCGTCTCTCCCTATATTATCTAGCCGAACTTTTCTAACCGTTTCAACATACGGATTCGCGGTTAGTGTACCTGCAGAAAATTCCATTCCAGAGCATGTATAATCAACCTTTCGTGCCAGCACTCACGAAAGCGTCTCCATTCATTACCACCCACTATAGAGGTGGCACCCGAACGTTTAACATTGAACGGGCAATGTTCATATGTCACCGAGGCAACATATTGACAGTTTCATACGCTCATGAAATAGCGTATTGACTTTGTGCCGCCATCATATTTGCATATGATGCCGTGGTACGCTACAGCAATCGCCGTACCTTGCGCCCACCATGCTATTCTAGTTTCATACGCCGTCACAGCGTATTGACTATGTGCCGCCACTATATTTTCATATAGTGCCGTGGTACGTTACAGCAATCGCCGTACCTTGCGCCCACCATTGCGTAAAGTAAATGACAGAATGAAATGTGCTGGAAGTCAGTATCATATACTATTTGCCACCTATCATATCGTGATCCCTTAACCCACATAGGCTTCACGCTCTAGGTAACATCCTTAGCGGTCCTAATAATAACCTTCCTTCGCGAGGCGCGGGGAAGTACGAGTTGGCAATTTTATTCAAAAATGTTTATTTAAGGTTTGTTGCTCTCTCCGGTGCGCTGTTTCGGCTCTGATGCCAGCTGTGGCGGACCACTCCAAAATTATTCCAAGTTAAGTACCCCGGGACCACTAACCGAGTAGTCAGGCACTTAATCCGGAATAAGCTGGAGCGCCGTCGGATTAAACCCGATTAACCACGTACTTTTCTCGATCGAAACAACAGCACGCCCACACGAAGGTGAGTTCCAGAGATTACAACATTCCACAAATTTAACATACACAAATAGAATCTCAAAGTTATTACAAACCGAGTTCAAATTTAAATCAGAGTATTAAAGTCTTGCAGCGGAAATAAAGTTCATTACAGCGGAATTTAAAGGTTCATTGCAGCGGAAGAATAATCTAACGACGATACAAATAACACCGTGCTGAAGCCTGCCACGATGCTACTCCTCCCGATCCTCGGCAGAGGACGGAACCCATTCGATGTGCCAGCCAGGTGGAACCTGGGTAGGCCAAGTCAAAGCATCGACGACCACATCCAACATGGTACCTGTAAACCAATGCCACAAGCAAGGCTGAGTATACTAATACTCAGCAAGGCTTACCCGTCGGGTGAAACTACATCACCGACATCTAGACAATGAGAGGCTTTTGGCTGGTGGGTTTGTTTGCCAAAAAGCAACTAAGAGTAGGTCCTTGCTTTCAAGTTTTAGCATCATATTCTAGTAGATTTAACCATTCTAGATTTGCATCCTCTCTAAGCATACAAGTGGTGCAATACAATTTATCTCATACAACAAGTTCATCAATCTCAAGTTCCACTTGTTACTCAATGTAGCAAGGCGATCAAGCAGTCTCATTAACCGCAAGAAGCGGACAGTTCGAACCGAATTTTTGCTACCTGGCCAGGGGAAACCCAACATACACGGATACTATGCTTGCTATAAAAGGTACAAGCGTTTCCCAACCTTTCCCATCGATCCACAATTCGGAACCGGGTCCATTTTCTTAGGATAAAGGTTTACTGCTTCACTCACAGTCTCACGCATATATCCACAAGTGTACGACAGGGGAAAACAAAGTTTCCAAGGAGAGATGGCTATCGGCCCTAGCTGCTTCAATCTGGTACCGGGCTTACGGACTCCCATATATCGGCATGCATGTGGTACGTTCAAAAACTTGACACACTCAACCACACATTTCGACCTTAAATCAATTATCATACACGGACGGGAGATCTACATCTATGATCCCGCCCGTCAATCCTTATGATTCCAACATAAGTAAAGACAAGCAATTTCTATGTCTCGCGAGTGACAGGAAATCACTCGACTTGTAACGGACCTAAAGCAATGCCCTATCGATCCTTTCATACTAGTGTTGCAAGTCATAGGTACTAGGAAATGTGCAGCTAAGGTATTCAATCAACTCCTTGAAACGTAAATGCACAAGCATAGGGAAATTCATAGATGCATAATTTTAAAAGTCAGGTCATGCTCCGGGGCTTGCCTTCTTGCTTAAGCTGGGGGTTAGCCTCCGGGTTGGTCGATCCTTCGTCGGCACCGTGCTCCGGGTTCCCTTCCTCGTCAGCGGGGATGAGGTGGTAGTTGCCGTCCGGGATAGCGCCTTTTACATGAGATGCATAGCTTAAGGTGGCTGCCTATTGATTCTAAGATTAAGGCCTTTGAAGGCCATATTCACCTAGACATGCTTAAGTACTACTATTTTCTTCACCAATAAAGTAGCGGTGGGGGAAAACTTTTATTTGTCTTCGATGGTGATTGTGTACATATATAAAAGAATTTCTATTTATTATTCACAAATTAGGGTGCTGTTCTGGAATTTCAGATTCCCTTTATTTTATCTTAACTAATTAACAAAAAGGTTTATTCTTTTATATAAATCACTTTCCACCTAGATTACTTCTCATTTTTGTTTCTCCATTTCTGTTCATCATTTTTATCTATAAACTTTATGACAGCTACTGGAGTATAAGAGCTAAGCTCACTCCAAAATTTAGCTAAATCTGAGCTACACATAATTTATTAAAAATAAATCAACCAGCTGTCTGCAGAAATCAAATAAATTCATATAAAATCGAAAATTCATCCAATTCAGGAGATTTTCTAACCACAGCTAGTCATAAGCATGAGGAGGGCTCCGGCCAAGTGGTGGCTCAAAATAACCCTTGGACAGTCCTCAATAAATTTCTATCCAAAAACACATATTTATTTATTTGCTAGTCTAAAGAGAGCAAAAATTTAGTTTTTCGTTTTTAACAGGTGTGATAACAAGTTTTTAGTCCTCTGGAGCAAAATGGTGATTTTTCACTGCAGGGATTATTTTTAATAATTTCTTGACTACAAAAAGACAGGAAACACTTTTTAATTCATAACTGAAGCTACACTGCATATTTCTAGGTCCCCTTTGGACACAAGCTGTCCAAAGTCACTACAAACAACATATCCAAAGATCAACCCTAGCGGAGCTCTGGATTTGAAATGGTGCACAAGTTTCAATTTCCACAGTTTGAATTTTAATTCAGAAACGGTTCATCAAAAGTATATACATGCTTAAAGGAGATTGGAGTTTACAATCTCACGAATCCAGGGAGTATTTTTGTGCATTTTTCTGATTTTTATACGACTTTTAACGGATTTTACAAGATTCGGGAAAATTAGATCTAGGTTTAAGAATCTTTTTACGCCGGGGACCCTAGAACTTTCAAAACCTTTCAAACTAGTCCCTGACTTTTGCACGGAGGACCCTAGAAAAACGAAGACGATGAACTTATGCCCTCGGCTCTCGCCGGAGTTGCGCCGGCCAAACGGCGGCGAGCTAGGGTCGGGGAAGTGGGGGAAAGCATCAGTGGCTCACCACGAGTCGATTGGTGGCGGTTGGGAGGCCGGGGAAGCTCGGGTTTTCGCCGGCGACGAGCGGTGGCGGTGCGGCCGCCGCGACTGCTACGCCGGTGAAGTCGGAGGCGTTCGTCGGGGTTTGAAGGGTCCTAGAGCACCAGTGGAGCTCGAGGAAGCTAATGGCGTGCTCGGTTGACCTCGGGGACGGCTCGGAGTGGGGTCTCGACGTGAGGGTGCTCCGGCGGCCGAAAATCGCGATTTGGGGGAAATCTTGATTTCTCGCCGGAGAAGCGACAATAGCTTGGGGAAAGTGGGGGGAAATGGAGCTAGGGTAGAGGTCTAGCCTCGTGCGCGATGAATTTGAGAATGGTGGAGTGTGGAAGGAGAATTTCTCGGCGAAGCTCGGCTCGGTGCGTGCGGCGCGAGGAAGAAGACGACGGAGCGAGCGCGGGGAAGTGAAAATGGCTAAGTGAGCGAGTGAGTGGAGGGTGCGAATGGCTCGGTGGGAGGCTTGGGCACGCTAGAGCGGCACTGTGCTGCCTCGGGAGCGTGCGAGCGCACGGCGCGGCGCGAGCAGACCGCCATGAATGCGGCGCGAGCTCGGGCAGCGCGCGAGCGACTCGACCGGGCGAAGAGATCCTTGAGTGACGTCGGGGGATCCTCTACAGGGCTCTTGGAGCGTAGCGGGACGGAATCGCGGCCGGCGGAGCGGCTCAGCGCGACGCGCGCGCGTGGCCACGGCGGCGCTCCGACCGCATGATGGCGCTCGCGCGGCGCGAGGCGAAGCGGCTTGACGACGGCGATGCGACGGCTCGGGAGGAGTTGGACAAGCACAAGGCGACAAGCGCCACCCAACGCCGCGGCTCGGCCAGCTCGGCGCGGCCTCCGCCGCTCGCCGGCCACGTGGCGGCCGAGCTCCGGCCAGGCGCAGAGCGCGCCAGGGCCACTGTTGGCGCCCGTGGAGCTCCGTTTTGCAATTCGAATTTTCTCCAAAAATTTGAACTGAACTTGAAAAAGTGTGAAAATAAAAGTTGGAGTTTGAGAGATGGGACACATCTTTCTTTTTGGGGTGAACCTGAAATTTCAAATTTTTCGAGCTCAAACAACCCAAATACAAAAAGGTGCCCAGAACTGTATTTCGAGTTTTTGAGGGACTAAAATGCAATATTTTCAAAAGTTCCAAACAGTGACTAGGGTTTATTTGTGATGAAAAACAACTTTTATTTTTGGAGATTTTCAAGTTTAGTACAGAAATCTCGAGTTTTCATTTGGGTGTCAAACAACCCTTGTTTTTGAATTTAAATTTGAATTTTTTTTGAAGGATTTTTGAGTTTCAACCCATAATTCCCCTTTGCATTGGTTTTAAGTGTATTTTTAATCATGTTGACATCGGAGATGTCATAGTGACACCCTAAGAGGGGGGGTTAATTAGGTGTCTCTAAAAACTAAGGCTCCAAATGCACATATGAAAACCTATTTCAAATTCTATCTAGATGTGCTCTAGGTTTTCTCTATGTGTTGCTATCTCTACCGCTACAAAGTTTTGCACCCTAGGTCCAATCCTATACTAGCATGGCAAAGTCTAGGAAAGGTAAATACGGAAAGTAGTGCAAGAATAAAATGCGGAAGCTTAAAGGGTAGAGAAGAGCAAACTCCCGCCACGGCGATTTTTACCGAGGTATCGGAAAGCTCACGAGCTTTCCACTAATCCTCGTTGTTGGAGCCCCTCTCAAGGGAATGCCCGCTCAAGGGCATAAACTCCCTGGTCGAGTAACTCCGTGGGTGACCACGGGACTTCCCCATGCGCAAGTGGGTCTCCGCTCATCCCTCCCCGGATGCTCCTCGCCACCTTCACTTGGTAGAGCTTCGGCCAAAATGCCAAGGGCCTCTCCTCCCTTGCACAAGCACCGGCGGCCTCTCCACAAACTCGGTTGGAGGGTCTCGCAAGACTACAAGCCCCGGATTACAACACTTGGTGCGTGCAAGCACCAGTAAGCAAAGAGGTATGCAAACCTCGCTGAACTCTAGGCTAAAGCACCTAAGAGATGCGCTAAAGGGTCTAGGCTAGCACTAAGCACTTGGCTAATCACCTAGATCTTCTATTTAGCACTTTCGTGGATTGAGCACTTAATAATGTGTAGAACACTTGCCAATATCTTCCCTGAGCTCAAGCACCCTTCAAATGGCCGAGGCAACCCATATTTATAGCCCCAACCAAAGGAGCTAGCCATTGCAACCTTTCTGTGTACCACCGATTGATCCGGTGGGTGCAGGAGGGGTACCACCGAATTAGTCGGTGGTGCCACCTCAGCTAGCCGTTGAACTAGCCGTTGATCTACCGTGTCACTGACATGTGGGGCTGGTCCAACCACCGACTGATTCGGTGCCCCTCCAAATTTACACAGTACTGAATTGGTATTTCTGGGCATAATGACCGATTGATTCGGTGCCCGTTGATGATGCCACCGAATGAGTCGGTGGTCCTTCTCACTGGGCTTCACAGGGTACTGGTTCCTGCCACCACCGACTGATTCGGTGGGCTTCAGCACACTACGTTTCTTGCTGTATTCTTTGCTTCTTTGCGGGTCTTTTCTTCTATCTTCATTGCCATCTTTTGGATGTCCTTGAATAAGACTAAGGACACTTTTCTACGTGAATTGGATGGCTTCAATTTGGATAACCATCATTTGGATATTGGTTATATAAGAATTTGGATGGCTTCCAAAGTATACTTGGGACCTAGAAATATCTACAAATATCATCTAGACAAATTGTTAGTCCCAATAATTATGTTGTCAATCAATCGCTAAAATCACAAACAGTGGCCTAGGGCCATTTTCCTTACAATATAGTAGGTCACCACTTGGCACTACTCCATTCGGCTAAGTGTGCAATTGTGTTTTCTTTAATTTTCATTCTTCTGTCATCTCATGGAAAGAGTAAAAGGAAAATGAGAAGATTGAGGTTATAGAAACACGTTGATAGTTCGCTTCGATAAACAAAAGAAACAGAGAGAAGCCATCCACAAGGTTTTTTTTGAAGAGTAATATACATCGACGAGTAAACTGGATACTACTCTGACTACCGTAACAGATCTTCATGTCTGCATTTTAGGATAACTATCAGTCCTAGCATTACTAGCCGAGAATGAGATAGCAGTACTATCTTAAAGCTTTCATTTTTTGTTTATCTATTTCATTGCAGTATCCATTCCTCTAATGTTTGCCTTATCTTTGCAACACCACTGTTTTTAGCCAAAGATAGAAGACGGAGAAGACAAGGACCTATCACATTCTTGAAGTTTATCTGAGGCTCTAAGCATCCACCACATTGGCAGCACCTGGCCTCTAAGGGTTTTGTGCTATTAAATTCATCTGTGTTATTTTAATTGCACATTTCTCTTGTGTTTTGCGCCTTATGGACATATTTTCTAACTGCGTCAGTTGGACACTCCAGTTCGTGGCTATTGTTCTGAGTATAATATGAAAGTTAATATCTGCGCCAGTTGGACACTCCAGTCCAGGATCTAAATGTGTCCTTTTTATTACTTAATTGGATATGCATAACCTTAGCCACAAGCTGATGCCAAGCCAATAAGTCAGCTGGATGATGATCCAACACATTTCTGATAGAATGCTTATGCAGAAATATATGATATAGAGTTGCTTCATCTTCCATTGCTGCACTTGCAGGACTGACAAAAGAGTCAATAAAACAATGGATGAAAAAAGGTTGATATCCTAGGTGTCGAGGGATGAGCCGAAATTCCTCGCGAACCATGAGTTGTGTTTCTGTCAATCAAAATATTTTTATATCATCTTTCTTGATTCTCACCTTGAGTTTAATTTTATTTTGTGTCGCGGAGATTTTTATGGAAGAAGCATAACTATGGAGTTAGGAAGGGGATTGCAGAGAGTTTAAGGTAAAAAGGCTGACATCTCAGATGAAGGGGAAACCATTGCTGTTAGACCCAGCTTTGTGCTGTGATTAATGATGCTGTAATAAGATATTATTTTCAATTTGCTACCGTTTTAAAGTTCTGGCACTACGGGATAGTCCGACTAAATGAGCATGCTCCGAGGTACTTCAAATATAGATTAGGTCAGCGACAAAGGCGACGACACACACCGACGTCGATTACCAACTTGTAGGGATGAAAACGGATCGGATACGGACGGATATGCCCGGATACGAATACGGATATTTATTTTTTTGCCGGATCGGATTTGGATACGGAAAGTACAAAATATGTCGGTATGCATCAGATATTGATATACATTACATATCTACAATAGACATTCAACTTTTGTTATGCGGATACGGATACGGTCGAATATTGATTTTTCGGTTCCGGATACGGTATGTACCATTTAAGGCCTGAGGGTCTTCGGTCGATCGGTCGGACGGGAAATATCCATACCACTTTCATCCCTACCAACTTGTCATGGTAAAAATGTTCTGTTTGACACAAATATTCTTCAAATGTTATAATGGACACGTGTGAGTACTCTTTACTTTCTCTGTAATTGTCACTGTTTTTTTTATTGTATCTGATGAACCACTGTGAAGAAGGCTAGCAACATTTTTTTGGGGTTACGACATGTTTTAATTTTAACAGTGTGTTTGCTGGCTATCACTTCCTATAAAACAAGTCTTCACTCATCTTTGTCAACATTCGAAGGTGGTTAAGAAGAATAACAAGTTATTAATATTAGATAGGCTCAATAATTACCATGTATAACTATTTTTAGAAATTAATATCGGTATATGCATGTACTTTATATGAGTTTTTCTTTCTTATTAAAAAGTTCTAGCTTTGCAGTATATTTTTAAGCTTTCATTATATGGATTTCTCTCATATCCTTTTATCTATACTATATTTATATTTTTTAATAATTTTATTTATAAAAATTTAAATTGATTGTAATGGTTAAAAACTTGTTTCTTTTTTATTCTACTTTTTTAATAGCAAGAACTCCACGAGGACGAGGGATCACAGGAAGAAGAGGAAGACAATAACTGCTACCAAGTTGATGAAGATGATGAATGGCTGCTAGAAGATAAGGATGTCCAAGAGATGGCCAGAGCAATGTATGATCAGGATGTTATTGACAACAAGGATGACACTCTTAGCTCGGAGGAATCCTCCATCAACGAGAGCAACGACTCTGAAGATTGAATCAACATAGCTAGATAATTGTCCTTGATGTTGTATTCAAATATAATAGACTCCTATATTATGAATAATAAATTATAGCTTTATGTGGTTAAAATGAATGTAATTGTTCTAAATTAATTATTTTTTTAATAGCCCATGCGTGTCGCACGTGCCAAAAGACTACTGAAATAAAAAGGAGGAAGGTCTTTGCATATGTCATCTCCCATTATGTATGCAAGTTATCAATGTGGTCTATGTCAGTAAGAAATTCTAACCCTTGTGTTAATGGTGTACTCCTTCAGAGAAAGGGCCTGAGCTTGGGAAGTGATAAGGACAATGTGTGTGTTGCTGAAATTTTTACTCAAAACGTGTGGAGAATACAGGAAAAGCCTTTGTCTAGAAACATTCATGTTGGGTTTGCCCACGATGTCTGGCAAGACATACCTTCCCCTGCCATTTTAAGATGGAACAACACATATGAGAAATCCCATGTCAAAGTAGCAAGAATCAGAGTGCAGCCTGGAGGTGGTACTGTTGGTGATATGGCTATTGACCAAGCACCTGCTCAGCAACCGAACATGGCAATTCTTCACCTGACGGGTCCTCATGGCGAGACCCGTCAGGAGCAATGAATACACTCAGCTGGAACTGCCAAGGCGTGGGGCTCTCTCGGACAGTTCAAGAGCTTGTTGCTCTAACTAGAGCAAAAAGCCCCCACCTGGTGTTCTTATCTGAAACTCGTTCTTCAGGTGCACGCGTTGCTAACCATCGTTGGAGATTGGGTCTAAAACACTGCATTACGGTGGATAGTAGTAGCACGGGAGGAGGTGGAATCGCCTTCTTTTGGCATGAGACTACTGAGGTATCACTAATTGAGAAACATAAGCGGTTTATTGATGTTCATGTTAGACAATCTGCCTCTGCTCCTTGGTTCAGGATCACATTCGTATATGGTGAGCCAAGAACGGAGGAACGTCATATTATGTGGGATCTAATGCGTCGGCTTCGAGTCGCACCTACTGCACCATGGCTCCTAATCGGAGATTTCAATTAAACGATGTGGGGTTATGAACATTTCTCTGCTTGCCCGCGACCAGAATGCCAAATGTCTGGATTCAGGGAAGCTCTTTCAAACTGTGGCCTCACTGATTTGGGTTTTGTTGGCCTGCCTTTCACCTATGATAATGGACGAGATGGCAATGCAAATGTGAAGGTTAGGCTAGACAGAGCAGTTGCAGATACTTACTGGCGTGAACGGTTTGGCGAAGCTACTCTGTACCACCTAGTTTCTTCCAGATCTAACCATTGCCCTCTACTTCTAGAGATAAAGAAAGAAAGTTTTGATAGACAAAAGCCAATAATTTTTAGATATGAGATAATGTGGGAAAGGCTAGAAACACTGGCTATGGAAATCAAAGAAGCATGGTGTTCTGACCCAAGTAGAGAGGGTTTGGGTGGTATAGTGAACGCACTACAACATGTCCAACGAGCCCTTCGTACTTGGAGTAAAAAGAACTTTGGATCAGTAACTAAGGAGCTTGATGAGTTACGTGTTAAACTGAAGGATATGAAAGCAGCAACACAATATAGCAGAGCTGATATTCGACTACTTACTGACTGAATGGATGAATTGTTGTATGGAGAGGAGATGATGTGGCTTCAACGGCCTCGCATTACCTGGTTAAAAGAAGGGGATCGCAACACAAATTATTTTCATAGGCAAGCTGGTTGGAGAGCTAGGAAGAACAAGATTAAGAAGCTCAAGGATAACGATGGTGTCTGGTGTGATGACCAGAAGAAGCTTCAGGAATTGGCATCTGAATTCTTCCAAGATTTGTACGAGGCTGACGAACGTGTTGTTCCAACAGAACTAATAGAGCTTATTGAAACCAAAATTTCAGATTAAATGAATAATGCCCTATGCAAAGATTTCTCAGCAGATGAGATTGCTGATGCCCTATTCCAGATGGGCCCTCTCAAGGCGCCAGGTCCGGATGGTTTTCCGCCTAGATTTTTCCAAAGACATTGGGAGTTGATTAAAGATGATGTGGTCTGTGCAGTTTAAATGTTCTTTGCTGATGGGATTTTACCTGCAGGTGTTAACGATACCTCCATTGTGCTAATTCCCAAAGGTCAAAACCCAGAACAATTAAAAGATTTTAGACCAATAAGCCTCTGCAATGTGATTTACAAGGTAATTTCAAAGTGCTTAGTCAACCGGCTTAGACCTCTTTTGGATGAGCTCATCTTCCCAGAGCAAAGTGCTTTTTTGCCTGGTAGGATGATATCTGACAATGCTTTAATTGCATTTGAGTGTTTGCATGCAATTCAGCGAGGGCAAAATGAGGAGTTTTGTGCTTACAAATTGGATTTGTCGAAAGTGTATGATCGTGTGGATTGGGGATTTCTAAAAAAGTTATTGGAGAAGCTGGGCTTTCATCGAAAATGGGTTCAGTGGGTCATGACATGTGTCACGACTGTCCGCTACTCAGTTCGCTTCAATGGGGTGCCACTGCACCCTTTTTCCCCATCTCACGGTCTTCGCTAAGGTGATCCTCTTTCTCCTTATTTATTCCTTCTAGTTGCTGATGGACTCTCTACTCTTCTTCACCATTACGAAACAGTAGGCAGAATCCAAGGGGCTAAAAGTTTGCCGCCGAGCACCGAGTATATCTATGAAGCTATACCCAATCTGACACAGGAGCAGGCTGAGGCTGAGAGGTCTCAGGGGTGTCCAAGTTGAGCAGATCTATGAAGCTATACCCAATCTGACTGGCCCTGGAGATGTGAGAGGTGTGGTCTCAGTCAAGACTGCTTTACTGCCGGTGTGCCCCCAAACTATCCCACAAAGGCGGACGTCGATATGCCAAACGTAGAAGGTATCGCAGGAAGGTCTGCTGACACACCGGATGTGGCTGGCTCAAAAGGTGCCATCTGTGGAGAGCCAAGAGAAGCCATAGATAGCAGTGGAGACATCAGAGCCCTGGGAGGCAGAACAGGCTGAGCAGGATGTGGTATGTTATGCAGGGGTGGCCCTAGGTAGGCAGGAGGAGGAGCTATGCCTATCTGCTGGAAAAGATACTAGAACTGGTGCTGGGCATAGTCTGCCTGTCTCCTCTGCTGCTCAGCTAAAGACTGCATGAGCTCTACATGCTGATGTGCCTACTGCTGCTGCTGCTACTTCTGAGCCTGCATCTGAACAATAGCTGTTGACATGGTCTGAATGGATTGTATCATCATGGCCATCATGTCAGTCACAGAGGGAGCAGCGGTGGTAGAAGCTAGAGGCCAGGCCTACCTCAGTAATTGGCACAGACCTGGAGCCACCAGCCTCGGTGTCAAGAGCTTGGCTAAAAGGAGGTGCAGCTGGAAAGTGGAACTCCTCATCCTCCGAATCAGACTCAGACAGAGAGTCGCTGTCAAGTATCTCCTATATGCCCTCAAGGTCTGCCTGTATCTCTGTCTAACGGACATGCTGGTCCTCTACCTCGAACTACTCTCTCTGCTCAGGAGTCTATCACTGAGCCACGTGCTGAAGGGCTCTCTGGCCATGTCAGTGATCATTTGGCTTAGCAGGCTTATAATCAGCATAGAGAGCCGTCTTCTAGCTAGATGCTCTGCCTGACCCTCCTCTCCACACCTGGCTACCAGGATTCAGCATACGATGTGAGCATATGGAAGGAATCTGTCGACCTTAAGTCCATATGCAACAATGTCTTCAATATCACCAGGATGAAGTCAATGATATCAAAGGGGAGACGCTGAACCATGTAAGCCAGAAGCCACTGCTACAGAGCTGTCACCGCCTCTCGATTCCCTGTCTGGGGTAGCAGAGTACGTCGAAGAGCCTCAAGTAAGATATATGCCAGCTGTGTCAAGCCTGAGGGGTGCCTCTTTGATGCTGCACCAAACAGAGGTCTGTAGATGGAGGAGGCGGTCTCGTGGTCTAGTGCATATATCCCCATAGAGTACGGATGCTGAGGTGGCTCGACGTTAGGGTAAGCAAGCTGGTGAATCCTCTGACCCTCTGCCCTGGCTTCAAATACTCCAGTACTTTTAGCATGAGTGAGCCTGTAGCGACGAGTGAGAAACATATATTCAATGTAATCATGATCTGGGTCTATCTACACAATGGAGTAGAACTACATCACCCGCTGTCTAACAACACGACCTGGAGCTGTCAAGATATGAAGGAGACTAGACATGATGCCGAAGCTCTGCCATAGTGAGGCCTGCTGCTCTGGCTAGAGTCTCTAGGACTAAAACTCTGTGACTAAAAAACTGAGCCGGGGAGTTGATCATAGCTCTGTAGAAGACACCCTGCCTATCTGTCCAGAAGAGAGACTCATCTGTTATCTAGCGAGTCTCAGGGAACTAACTATTGTATTATCTTAGTCGAAGTTTCTAGACTGTCCCTGTAGTGGCTTTCTTGAGCACCTGGTATGAAGGTATCTCATCTGGCTCAGACTCAGATCCTCAGGCACCTCTAGAGCTGCTGGAAGTGTGTCTGCAGTCTCACAGGCCCTCTTCTTGCCACGAGTAGGAGTAGGAGTGGCAGAACAAGCAGTACGAGAGCGAGTCTTCGAGGTAGTCGAGGCCGGAGTCGTAGACCCAAGTGGCTTGGGCTGAGCCCGTGTGCGCCCTGAACGGCAAGGCTGAGGGGGTTGTGGACTCTCAGGAGCTGCTAGTGAACCCTAAGTATCGATGATATGAAACTGAGCAGCTCCCTGCTCAACATGCTCAGTAGCTCTAATGGCTGCGATGGTGGCCTCCTAGTTGTCAGGGTGACTAGGAGGTAGCTTCTTCTGTCACTGAATAGCTGTCATGTCTGAAACTGAAAGCTGTGCACAGTAAACTCCCCCTGTCACTGGCAAGATCCTCGATCAAGGCTTTCTCTTGATTGACCAAAAAAAGAACCCGAGCCTTTGCCTCAAGCACTGACACTGCACTCTGACTCTATCACTGAATCTGACTCTGTCACAACAGCCACTGTCTCAATTGCCACCTGCTCCCAAAAAGAATATATATATAGGGTCATAGTTAATTAGCAATGGATTCTAGGAAGCATGAATTAGATAAGAGCTTAGAAGCACGACTATCTTAAGAAAAGATTGAAATGTAGCTCTCATTGGTCCGGACATAATAAATGAAAGATATTACATCAAGAGACAATGTAAGCAAAGAATAATCTAGCTTAATTGTGCCAAAATCATAGAATATTAAATTGAATTCACAACTTTTACACAATAAGCATAAGCAAGGTGCATTGTTGGTTAATTTTAAATTTCTTCCAAATTTTAGTTGAAGTTCTTTCTCTCTAATGGTGAAGGAGCCAAGAGTAGAGAGGAAAGGTGAAGAGGGAAGAGAGAAATTACACCTTGCAATGTGGAAGGAAGAGGAGAACTGGATGGAGTCCATGGGCTCGAGGAGGTCCCACATGGTCAAGAAACAAGCACGGCGAGGGACCACGGCGGTGGCGGTGGCTAGGGTTTGCTGGGGCGTGCGGCTGGGCAGCACGGTGGGGCTGCGTAGAAGCGTGTCGAACGGCGGCATAGGCGCTTGTGAAGGCTGGTCGTCGACGGCGAGCGGCAGCGCGTGGGACCTGGTGATGGGGTGGGTGAAGCGAGCGGCGGTGCGCGGAAGGGTCGTGCGGGCACAGGCAAGAGGAGAGCAATGGCCATGATAGGTGGGCCCCTCAAGACAGTGGACGGTTAGGGTAAGAAGGAACGAACGATCAAGATTTAATGGATTCTGAATCATCGGTCGAGATCTGCTCGGTTGGGGAGGACCGACTGATTCGGTCTTGCACGGTGACAGGCACCGAACCTATCAGTGGGGTGTGGGTTTGACCCGCACACACAGAGCACCGACTGATTCGGTGGCTCTTACAGTGTAGCACCGAATGAGACGGTCCGCACCAGAGACAAACCAGCAGTTGGAGAGCGAATGACCGATTGATTCGGTCCCTCATGGGAAAAGCGTCGGTCCTTCTGTAGAGAGAGTTTTTCAAGGAATTTTTTGTGGAATTTTCTTGTTTCAAGTCCAAGCATCCAAAGAGAAGCAAATAAATATAATTCTTGGATAGAAGCAATCGAACCTCTCTCAAACACACATTTCAAAATATTTTCATATATGGCCAAACGGCTAGACATAATTTTGAAATGGAAAACCAAATGCAAAGCACCAAAGGGCACCAACACCTAGACAGAGCAAAAAGGATGGTGATAGCAGTCCATGCTCTCCCTAAATGTATGACACAACCAAATGCCAAAGAAATGACAAAACAACACAATGCAAGATGCCTGCAAGTGCATTGACAAGAATTTAAGGCGGGAGTTTAAATCTATCTTGTTAGGTTTGAACCCCTTGCAAGCTTGCTCATGGTGAGCCTCTCCCATGTCTAGAGCAACCCAAAACCAACAGCTCTAACCAAACCTATCCCACCACTATCTTACAAGTGTTAGACAAGCACCTAATGCATATGCGATATATTATACATGATATGCAAACACAACAATTTTTTGTTTTGTTTTTTATTTAAGGAAAACTACTAACTAGGTGAAGTTAGAGAAATCAACAACATTGAGCTCATTCCACAAGTTATAAAACCTAGCTTCATCTAGAGGTTTTGTGAAGATATCCGCCAACTGATCTTCTATCCTTACACCATGTAGAGAGATATCATCCTTAACAATGTGGTCTCTAATGAAGTGCTGGCGGATATCAATATGTTTGGTGCGTGAGTGATGGACGGGATTATTTGCAAGCTTTACCGCACTCTTGTTGTCACAAAGCAAGGGTACACTTCTAAAAACTATGCCATAGTCTAGAAGTGTTTGAGTCATGTAAAGAAGTTGTGCACAACAAAAGTCGGCGGCAATGTACTTGGCCTCTGTAGTTCAAAGGGCAACACTATTTTGCTTTTTGGAGGACCAAGAAATTAGCGACTGACCAAGCAATTGGCACCCGCCGGATGTCCTCTTTCTATCCATTGCAACCCGCATAATCCGAGTCGGAGTAGCCAATGAGTTCAAAGTGGGCTCCTTTAGGATATCAAAGGCCAATGCTTGGCAAGAACTTAAGATATCTAAATATTCTCTTTATGGCCTTAAGGTGTGCCTTTTTGGGGTTGGCTTGAAAGCGGGCACACATGCAAATACTAAACATTATATCAGACCTAGATATGGTAAGGTAAAGTAGACTACCGATCATAAAACGATAAAGGGTTTGGTCTACTGGTTTACCTCCCACTTCAAGATCGAGATGCTCATTTGTAGCCATTGGAGTCTTGATTGGCTTGCAATCTTCCATCTTGAACCACTTAAGAAGGTCCTTAGTATATTTTTCTTGAGATATGAAAGTGCCTTCTTCAAGTTGTTTGATTTGAAATCCGAGGAAGAAAGTGAGTTCACCAATCATTGACATCATCTCACCAAAGTTCTTGCAAATCTCTTCATTAGTTGAACCTAAGATAATATCATCCACACAGACTTGACAAACAAAGAGCTTGCTATTTTCATTCTTGGTGAAGAGAGTGGTGTCCACCTTTTCAATTTGTACCCTTTAGCAATGAGGACATCCCAAAGGCACTCATACCATGTTTTTGGTGCTTGCTTGAGGCCATAGAGTGCCTCGAACAACTTGTATACATGATTGGGATTGAATGGATCTTCAAAGCCCGGTGGTTGCTTATTATAAACCTCTTCATTGATATATCCATTGAGAAATGCACTCTTCGCATCTATTTGATCGAGCTTTATGTTGTCACAAGAGGCATAATCTAGGAGGATGCGGATAGCCTCTAGCCTTGCCACTGGCGCAAAGGTCTCCCCAAAATCTAGCCCTTCAATTTGAAAGAACCACTTTGCCACTAGTCCTGCCTTGTTTCTCACTACATTGCCTTGATCATCTTCCTTGTTCCAAAAAAACCACTTGGTTCCAATCATTCTAGCATTACTAGGTCTATCCACCAATGTCCACACATCATTGCAGGTGAAGTTATTGAGTTCTTCATGCATTGCATTCACCCAATTTGGATCCATCAAAGCTTCTTCAACCTTATTTGGGCTCCTTCTTTGAGACAAAGGAGAAGCACTCACAAAATATTGCTTACTGTTTCTTGGATCTTGTCATAATTCCTTTAGATGGACTTCCAGTGATGAGTTCTTTAGATGAGCTTGTATTCTTGGGTTATGTCGTCTAGGTGGTTCATCTTGAGGGTATTTGGAACATCAACATCTTGAGCTTGAGCTTCGAACTCTTCTTGTGGGATGTTAGAATCTTCATGTGGAAGAGGTGTGCCTCCTCTCTATCTTTATTATTCTGCCTTCATCACTATCCACTTGAGGCGCCATAGAGGAGTAAGATGGTTGATTAATCACTTGAATCTCTTCATCTTTATCTTAGGCTTGATGTCTCCAATTTTCATGTTTTCATTGCCTCCCTCAAAGGTTCACCACCTACATCATCACAATTTTCAATTGCTCCTGGAAGCCATTTAAATTCATCCAAACTCCACGTCACATGTTTTTCCAACTAAAGCCGGTGGCTAGGTTGAATCCTCTATATGCCTTGGACTTAATGAGTAACTAAAAAAAAAACCAATATCACAATATTTTTGGAACTTCCCTAGGTGTTGTCGCTTCTTGTAGATGTAGCAGTTACAACCAAAACACCTGGAAACTTATGGGATATTTTGCTTCCTCTCAACGAGCAAACTTCATATGGAGTCTTCATCAATAGGCGGTAGGAAGAGCATGATTTTGATGCATAACATACCATGTTTAGGCGATGTGTAACTACGGAGAACTCATGTTTGGTTCCATCTCATCACAATACTCATTCAATGTTGGAGTTGACAAACTCGCGTTCCATTGTCACTACTAATTTTTCACCAAGGACACTTGATATTCAATTTGAGCTTTTTGGCAACTTCTTGAATGCTTTGGCAACTTTGATTTGTCATGAGAGAAAGAACACCCAAGTGTATCTAGGAGAAGTCATCCACAACACTAAACAATAGAGATTCCCATCAATCTAGCTCAAAGTTGTTGGTCATGAGGTTAGGGGTCTTGAGGTGACGTACACGCCTTGTTGGATGAGTATTAGCCACTTGTTTGCCGTCTTGACATGCACTACATTAATTTTCCTTCTCAAACTTATATCCTTCAAGCCAACAAACCAAATCCTTTCTTCACTAGCTTCTTGAGAGTTCCCATGCCAATATGTGCAGCCTTCTATGCCATAACCAATCTTTGGATGCCTTGAAGAAGAGACAAGTCCACAAGCTAGTTTCATTTTGAAGTTTGGAAGGTCAAAATAAATAGTAGTTCTGTGTGTAGATCTGAAGTCTTGAAGATTGTGTCATCACTTTTCTTTCTTTGTGGACAACCAACACCCTCATTGGTGAATATACACTTGTAGCCCGAAATCATATAATTGACCCACGGACAAAAGATTTAAGCTCCAAGTATCAACTAGAAGAACATTGGATATGATGTGTGATCATTGGAGATCTCAATCTTACAATACCTTTAACTTTTGCCCTAGGATTGTCACCAAATGTAATCTTCTCATGACCTGACTTATCTTCCCTCTAGTGAGGTGAACATCCGGGATCACCGGTCAATATGTTGAGTGCATCCACTATCCATTACACAATGATGTCCACCGGTCTTGTAGTTCTCTGGCTATTCTTTCCATAGGCAAAATATTTCTTGTACTGGGAGCTTGAAGAATGCAGAAGAGGGATAGATACACCAATGGACAGGCCCGCAACACCTTCATCTTCATTTTCGTTTAAGGAGTTGCTTGATATATTTCTATCTGATCGACCCCCAATTTATAAGCCCTTGCCTTGCTTCTTCTTGGTGGGCTTGAAAGACTTCTTCTTGTCGCCATCTTCCTCTCTTGAGATGACTTCATTCTGTAATCAACATCATCATCACTCTCTTCCTCTTATAATCTTTCTTTCTCTTGTCGGAAAGAGGACATTGATGTGCAAGGTTTTCAAGCTTACCACAACCTATAGAAATCCCATCCGTTGATGGACTTATTTTTGATAGAAAATTTCCTTGCTCTTGTGGTTGACAGTCAACACCCTCTGTGTCAAGCGTTTCGCAGCATCTTGGTGGCCTACCTCACAAGAAGTGCACCTCATCAAGACCTTACTCTGCCATCATCATCATCTAATATCATCACTTGATTCCCTCAACAACTACCTTCTTCATTTTCTTTCTCCTTGCTGCTTGGAAGCTATCTCTGCTTATTGAGGACAGAGGAGGCTTCATACTTATTCATATTCTTTTGTAGGCCCATGTAATCTTTATTGCCCTTGATCTTCCCCAACCTCTTAGT